>SZYD01001701.1:0-29866 GCA_009363875.1 Mikania micrantha | reverse complement strand
AACTATTATAGCTCTATCAACTATAGAGCCCACTTGGTTATATTGTTTTATGGTTCAATCTTGGTTTATTTTATTTTGAAAAGGGTAAGTTTTATAAACTTATATGAAAATGGAACGAGTATATGAATGACTCAAAACGGATTTGAAGGTAAAATCATATGTATTGAAATGCTTGTGGGCTCGTAAACTTCTTAATTATATAGGCCATTTAGTATCTTTCATGTCATGACGATGAAGATTTACAGTTACCGAGCCAGAATTCACAAATGTTAGAGATCACGATTTTATCATGAAACGCTTCATGGGTCTTGGCAAACGAAAGGAGGCTTTAGGTTGGGTGGTAAGTTGAAAGATCGTTGTTTAGACATATTTTTGTTGTGTTCCGCATCATCTTATTACTGTTCTAAACATTCTGGTATGTGTTAGATCTTTAAAATATCATGTAATATGATACAAGTAAGTTAACTTCTAGGAAACATGAAAGTATTACACATTAGAAGCTTCACAAACAAAATGTTGCATTTTTCTTCATACCTTCAAAACAGTAAACATTACTAACCTTGAAGGGGGTGATGTAGTGTTATACCCGGTGGCAGGGCTTGACCAAAAGTCTAGAGGGGACGAAACTTTTTCAGGGGGGACGAAATACAAATTTTTAAAAAATTTTACACTACGTATTTGGAAATGTACACTACTACACGAAAAAACAGGGGGGCAGTCACCCCCCCCCCCCCAATCCCTACAAAGCACAGTCTTGGTTATACCCCTAATTCCTTGGAAGTCTTAGGTTTGAATCGAACTTTCACTAGGTACTGTTTTGAAACTAGTGAAAGTTTTATGCTCATGAACTTTTAATCTTATTTACCCACTTTTGTTCATAAGTCTTATGCTATGCTTGTATTTGAAGCATTCTTTCTCGAAGCAATTCTATGGATCTGTGACGGAACCAGATTACAATGCTCTACGACTGGGATTTATTATGGTAACTATGTCTAAGCGTCATTATCTTTGTGTCAATCCTTTAGAAAGTACACAAATGATTTCATGATATTTTAGACACATTGCAGGGGAAACCGGGAATTTAATTTTCACAAATACATGATGCGAGCCCTCGAAGACGATTTTAGGAAAGTTCTTGGCATTAGGCAAGTGGTTCACTACAAACTTTGTACCTTAGAGAATTACAAGAATGACATATATGATTTTATTTTAATTCATAATGTTCTTCTTATGTTAAAAAGTAACCTTATTGACTTATGAAAGTCAAAATTGTTGAGGGTATGCTAATATTTGATTTCATTTGTTGTAGTTGGTATTTATGGATATTTGTGATCATATTCTTGTTGCTGAATATTGACGGTAATTCATATTCTCATAAGCTTATGTTTATTTTCTTGTTCCTAAGCATAAAATCCTACAATTACCTACAATGTATACAGTGACAGAGATTGAACATTTTGAAAGGAGGGATGGAAATTTAAAAGACTCACAATACATGTTAAATTTTAGAAGCGAGATCGGCGAAACCAATAATTAAAACTAAAAAGTAACCTTTCAACCGAAAAAGTAACACTACAAAAGGAAAAAGAGGGGGGCGGTCGCCTCCCCGTCCCCTATAATCCTTCCCGATGAATGTATAGATCATGCATGTAGGATCTCATGGATAAAAATGTCCATGGCAACATTGAATCATGTCATATAAGTTTTTAAACATCATTACTTTTCTATAGAATCTCATTTTTTTTAAACGGATCTCATTTTTTACATGCATTAAGATTCTTATTTTTTGTTTTTCTTGCAGGTTGGCATACATATTTTTGGATAGCATTTATTCCCTTCATGGTAAGTACTCATAAATGTGCATCATGTACTTGAAAATCAATCATTTTGAAATCTTACACTTTTAGTACTTGTAGAAGTTGTAGACAACTAGACAGTAGACACTACCACTTAAGAGAGGGGTTATAGTGGACGATTGGGCCACTGGGGAACCCTAATGGGCCAAACTGAGTTGGGCCTAGACCCAGGCCCAATATGAGGGCATCATGCCATCATCCATAAACTGGTGTTACTATAAATGGTCTGATAAGTAAAAATAACTGAGATAAACACATATCTATGATTTTCTGATCAGTTGCTGCTTGCTGCTGTGGAACCAAACTAGAACATGTAATCATTCAGTTGGCTCATGAAGTTGCTGAGAGACATGTAGCCATAGAAGGTGAACTGGTAGTAAAACCTTCAGATGAGCACTTTTGGTTTCATCGACCAAAGATAGTTCGTCTTTTTATACACTTTATCCTTTTCCAAAACGCCTTTGAGATTGCATTCGTCTTCTGGATACTTGTAAGTTTAAATTCATACACAAAATTAGGGGTCGGTTGTGAATTGAGTAACAGGTCAAAATGAGTATATCCTAACACTACTTGGTACATTCTTTTGAATCTTTTAAATAGTTATTAAATGTAATTACAAAAGTTGACCATGTGACCTAGTCTTTATAACTGATTTTTTTTCATGTTTGACCTGTTATCAAATAATACCACTATTAGCTGTCATATAAGTAGGTTGAAATTACCACTAAAATTGATTAAACCTGTTTAATCAACAGGTCCAATTTGGCCCTCATTCTTGCATAATGGGAAAGTTGATTTACATTATCCCAAGGCTCATTATTGGGTAATTAATTGAACTTATTAGCATTAAATTCATCATTCATCATATCATTTTTCAGTAAACCACACATGGCTCCGCGAATGTCTTTCGATGTCTTGACTCCCAACCTTGTTGGAATCAAAATCGAAGATATACACGGTCTGTTTAGTAACTTGTGCGTTAAAAATGCATTTCTTCATTTACTTTAGGGCATTTGTTCAAGTTCTATGCAGTTATAGTACTTTACCACTTTACGCGCTTGTCACACAGGTAATTAGTCGTGTTGTCTTAAGTTTAAAGCTTATAATTCTTAATTCAAACACACTAATCGTGTTATGTGCAGATGGGCAGTACTTTTAAGAAGTCAATGTTTGATGAGCATGTACAAGCAGGTCTTATTAGTTGGGCCCAGAAAGCCAAGAACAAGAAGGTTGTAACCATCACCACCAAGCGTTCAGGCACGGAGGGGTCTGGTGGTGTCGGCGATGGTGGTGGTCCAAGTGCTAGTGGTGGTGGTGGCAGTGACACAGAACTGCAAGGCATTCATATTGCTAGAGATTCACAACAGAGTACAAACACATGAAGTTTAGTATCACATTAATTTCCCCTTCTATCATTAATTTAATTTGTGATATCTCATTGAAATGGTCACTATGATCAAATGACTGTAACATGGTGTGTATCAATGAGCCCCATTGATAACATCCTAAACACGAACCATATCGCGATTTGAGTTTGGCTCATAACAGTACATGACGGGTTACCAGTTGGTGAATGTGTAGAATCATATCATTTAGTTTTTTGTGATCTACAATTGGTGAACACAACTTATGAATCTAGTGTTCACTTGCATATTTTGGTTACTATTGCTTCATTTGGTTTCGTTCAACAACTATTTTAAAAAAAAAAAAAAAAGATTATGGGGTGTGACACTGGTAACATGTTGTAGCTTCTAAATTTCAAAAGTTGCATGTTTTTGTTATGTAAGGTTAATTTTTATTTTTGTAACATTGTATAGAATGGGAACTACATACAACATATTTTAGCTTCTAGATATAAAAAATATACTAAAAAAAATCCTAGATCTTGGTTTATTTTTAGAAAATGACTAGCTTTAGTAAGCTATAAAGGATACAATACTATAGGCCCAAGAGAATGTTTAATATTTTTTTCTTTTTTTCTTTTAATTTTCCTTATTTCTCACTTTGCATGAGTATGACATCAACATTTTTATCAAATTTCTCAATTTGCAAAACAATGAAAACACTCCTTTATTTTCCCCAAATCATTTTAAGTTTGTAATTGCTAGGGTACAAGGAATGATCATTTCAAGTTCAACTTTGAATTATATAATTCCTCGGACTATTGATGAAACACTGCCATGCTCAAATTTTGGTATACAACCTCCCATTTTGGTTGGACTGCCATGTTTAGCAAGAGCTAGGCTAAAAAAACCTGTCCCTGAATTGGTCCTATCAGAACTGGAGGTTTCAGGTGGTTTTGGTTCTAGCTTTATTGACTAGCTGATAACTGGAACCGAACCAACCAAAATCTGGTCAAAATTCAATCTAAAACCATACCTGGAACTGGAACCAGTTCCATACTTACCCAGTTTTTGATTTTGTTGACAAAAACCAAAATTGGTTTGGAATTGGTTTGTGCATCTCTATGTTTAGCCAAGAGCTCTTCAAGATTTGGTGGGAATTTACTTGGTGTGAGGCAGGTGGTTGCATTTTGATAAAGCCCATTTGGTTTCGTGCTAAAGATTATGGAAGAAATTCTTTTTGCTCAGTGATAGATGTAAGGTTCGTTTATATAATGTGTCTTCAAAACTTATTATTAGCTTTTCTAGGAATAGGATATATTGGGTATATTTTTGGATGCTTATTTTCTAGTGTGTTAAGTTGGCATTCTCGTCTTCTAGGAATTGAGTTTGTGTAGGGGGAGTTCCCCTAAGCTGCGATTATTTTTTACATAATATTTTCTAGATGAAGCCCTTTATTATTAGAAAAAATCACTTCTCAAAAGAAAACACATATATCCACCAAAAAAGCTATGAAAAAAATATATAAACTTTGTATAACAAAATTAGTATATGTTTCACATATGATAAGAATAAGAGAGGCAACGAACAACAATAACAAAAAAAAACAAAAACAAAACAAGAAAACAACGACGACTACTGGTTAAAATGCACGCACACGAACATGGCTCATCTATATCACAAGCAAAAACAAATAAACCTTGCTAGACTCGTCTGTTTTTTCGTAACATCTTAAGTTCTAAAATGACAACAATTATAACGAATACTATGAGAACGACTCCATAACCACCATTCCATGAGCTTCCGGCCTTAGCAAGATGAATCCCATAGAAAATATTCGCAATCGCGAACAATATCATAAGTCGGCCTGCATTGTGATGATACCAGTTCCAATATTTTCTCATTTTTGCATCAACAGAAGGACGAGCCAAGAAAGCCGTAATCTACCACAAAACAAGATTCATGATTATGTAATTCCAGTTTGGTCTTAAATTTCTAGTGTGAAAGTTACATTAGTCAAGAGCCACTCAAATTTGACTTGTTAGAGCCTAGAATCTAGTCAAACATAAACAAGCAGAAGCTAATTTGGATCTCTTTTAGTGAATAAGCTTGAGTCTTAGTTGCATACACCAAGTTTACCTAGACTTAGCCTAAATGTCCATAATAATGATAATGATAACAGCAAGAATTTATTTAATATAATAAATTTGTAATATATATATGTGTGTGTGAATATATTCAAACTGGAAATAAAAACCATTTATAAGCATATAATTTAAAAGGCATAAAAACAATTTCTTTTTACTATAAGTTACTTTTATATCCTTTAAAATATATAACTATAAAAAGTTATTTTGATTTTCAATTAATATTAGTTTTTAATTGAAATATATAAACACACTAAATCATTACTAAATAATGCATGAGTTAACCCTGTGCTTGATTAATTAACCATAAACTAAACTCAATCATCAACTTGATAATAGAAAGAGAAAAACACACACACAAAATGTGAGATTTTCATTTTAAATCTTGAAAATAAATATGTAATTCACATTAAAGTTAAATCAAAAATTGAGTTTTGAATAATAAATAAATTTTAATGTGGTTTAATATGGACCACATGTTTATTTCAAAATTTCAAATGGACGATCTAGATAGTATTTAAAGGTTCTTTCTAAGATTAGATTTTCACATGATATAAACCGCACACACACACATATAGGGGGAGGTTCAATAAAAAACCTTCATATATATTTGAGAAAACTTAGAAAACTATTCACAATTGTTATTAATCAATTTCGTTTTTTGTTTTTTATTTTACATTTTGTTTTATTATAATGTTAGATTTATTAACAAAAAGAAAAAAAGAAAAACATATATGTAACTTATTGATTACGTATATGTAACTTGTAAACTACATATATGAGTTACATAGACGTAACTTTATAGATTACATATACGTAACTTCGTGATCTAGATATTTTTATTAAATTTTTTTTTCTTGTTTATAACATTTCTAAGCTAATAATAAAAAATCATGGAACTTCTTTTTTAAAAATCGATTGGTTAGTAGGAGTTTTTTTAGTTTTCTCCAAAGTAAGGAGTTTTCTTTTGAACCCTCTCCTAAAACAAGGATGGTTATTCCAATCTTAGAGATACAGTGTCATAGTGTGATAACTAACCTGAAGAAAACCTAAAACAAGGATGGTTATTCCAAGTCCTTTGTGCTTTCCAACGTTAGCATCAAGCCGATCATTCAACACGAGCCCAGCAATGACGCCGGCTAACCCTAAAATAAACCCTAAGGACTGAATTCCCGTATGCATATAGAACCACAATGAATCCAAATGCTTAAAATAACGAGCAACCATTGCTCCTAAAGGGATCAATATGCCCCATCCTATCATGCTCAACATTCCATGACTTCTCTTCAAATTCGAATACGGGGCTGTGGTTTGGCTACCTTGACCTATCGATCATCGCGTAAACAACATGCATGTACAAATTTTAAACAAACGAGTTAAGAAACGAAAGATAATTATGTCCGTGGCAAACTTAACCTCTGTTTGGGGCCCATTTATCTAAAGCCACAAAAAATTTAAAAATCTTTTATATATTATATGACTTTATTTATATTTAAAAAATATTAAAATTAGAAAACAGAAATTTACAATTCCTTAGAGGTCTTTTTATCCATTTAATTTGAAACACTTGAATTATCATGATCGCTCATAACACTTTGAATGGATCTTGGGCCTAATATTCTAAAGAACCATAATGTAACTACTGGTAGAGGTGCACAAATCGGGTTTTTTTTTTTTTGGAATCGGTTCCGGTTCCAATCGGTTTCAGTTCTGGTCAACAAAGTCAATACTCGGTTCCGGTTCCAGTTCAGGGTTTCGACCGGTTCCGATCGGTTTTTGACCGGTTCCAGTTCGGGTTTTGGCCGGGTACAGGTGGAAGCAGTTCCGGTTTCGGTTTTAATTTGTCTAAAAACGGACCCGTTTGTACCCATCGGTTCGAGTATGACCGGGTCCGTTTCCGGGTCCCTTTTTTTTTTGCCCACCTCTAACTACTGCTGTTTTATATTAATTCTCTGTCCAATAAATCTAAACTAGCAACATTTTAAATTTGGGTTGACGGTGTGGACACTAATTTTTTTTAAGAACAATAATTTTAATTAAAAAGATTTTATGAACATAAATGTTTCATGATTATAGTGTATATATGTAGATAGGGAAATAATTAAATAAAAATTAGATTTTGTATATATACATAATAAAGGTTAAAATGCCGGTTCTAAGTTTCAAAACAAACCATCATACTTTCAAAAAATGAACCGAATTGCTTACATCTGTAACCGGTCGACTTAATTTATGCGGTTCAAACGGTTAACAATGATTTAAACACCCTAACTATAACCACATTTGATCGAAGAGATTTATTTTTAATCAAATTAATATATTTGGATTAAAATCTTGCATAACAATGTGTCATTTATATCAAAAATAACATAAAATAACATAAAAAAAACCTATTGTATTTCTTTTGACAGACTTACCCGATGCATAATTCAATCTAATCGAACTTTGACTTCTGTGTTGAGGCAAGCGATAGCTCGGTGCGCTAGGAACAGGATCGTTTCGATCCCCTATGGCATATACGAGTCGCTCGCTTGGCTGGTTTGTGACCAACTGGAACGCGATGTATATTCGAGCCGAATCTGTAAAAACCGATGACGTGTTTCCTAGAATCTGTAGGTCACCTTGATCCACCAACACCTGGCTAGGCGTTTGACCACCTAGGAAATACCTTTTCATGGTTGCCAAACCACCACTAGCTACCCAACCCACGACCGCACTGGACCCCACCATACGACCATTAGGTGAAAACCCGATTGCAATATAGGAATTCGTGTCGGGTGCTGATAACACAAAGTTCCATAAACTCGTGCCCACTTGTGAATACTGAATTAAAACAAAAAACAAATCAAACATTCGTTGATTAGTACAAATTGTATATATATGGTTCTCGGTCAATTCAATTGACTTGAGAGAAGATTTGGGCCGTTTAAAATGGCTCAGAATAAATCTCAGTTGTGTAAATTTAATTTATGAGATAGTTATGAAAACAGTTTATCCCCACTTTTCCACTATCCCAATTATCTCAGTTAAACAATTATTATTTTTTATAGAATGTTATTAAATTGATTTGATTATACCATTGTATCCGGCCACCGAATGGGTATAAAACTAGTTTATATTGCTGATGAAGGAAGAAACTTACTCTAAGGATGAATTGTTGAGAGGTCCAAACAGGGAAACATTTGATTGATGAAGTGTCAAAGTGGATTTTCTAGAATTTTACTATCTCAATTATCCCAGTTAAACAATTATTATTTTTATAGAATTTTACTAAATTGATTTGATTATACCATTGTATCCGGCCACCGAATGGGTATAAAACTAGTTTATATTGCTGATGAAGAAACTTACTCTAAGGATGAATTGTTGAGAGGTCCAAACAGGGAAACATTTGATTGATGAAGTGTCAAAGTGGATTTGATCTTTGAGATTTGTAAGATTTGCGTTGGAAGTGCATGAATCTTGAGTTTGTGCATGGATCATCTGCAATGAATCACATGCTAAAATCAACAAAAATGGAAAATTTATGAGTAATCTCATGATGATCATTGATATGTTCTTGATCATCTCTTTTAATTCTCAGCTGTATGATATGATGATGATGGTTATGATGATGGTGGTGGTGGTGGTGAAGAAGGAAGAATGGAAAAAGTAGTGGGTGGGAGATGGATGATGGAACATGTTTGGATGCATATATATTTTATGATTATATAAATGGGAATATGGAGGTTGACTTGGTTCATTATTTGTTTGATATTATAATGGGTACTTTTAATTATTTTAATTAATAAAACTTACTTGATAATAAGAGTAAATAACTGATATGTTCTGTGTGGTTTTCTAATTCTTTATTATTGGTCACTAGGTTTCATAATTACTTGTATGGTCCCAAACTTTAAACATTTGTAACACATATGATCCTTAATTAGGTCAATAAATTACACTCACATGATTGACAAAATTACATGCCCTCATATAAGGACTATATGTGTTACAAATGTTTAATAAAAAATTAGGACTGTATCATATGATCCCAAACTTTAAACATTTGTAACACATATAGTCCTTATGTGAGGGTAATTGGTCAATTATGTAAGGTTAATTTGAAGACCTAAGGACTATATGTGTTACAAATGTCTAAAGATTGGGACCATATGGGTAATTTGTAAAACCTAGAGACTAAGAGTGAAATATTAGCAAACCACATGAACCATATTAATAATTTACTCTTTGTTTTATAACAAATAAATGCATTTTTTTTCTGTTTAAAGTTTCAATCTCATACATATATACTCTTTTACTATTTTTGATCATCAGAAACTTGAATAACATTTATTTTAAGTCTATAAAAATATTAAAAATCAAAGATCAAGAATTAACAATTAATTTAAAGAACTAATTATATATTAGTCGTATGAGGGACGGCTACATATTTAATTAAGACACGAATATATACTGATTGGATATAACTGGAGCAAGTATATTCTTATTTTTATTGCATTAACAGGTTGTACAATCTGACTTATTAATTTTTCAACGGATCCGACTTAATTAATAACGATGATAGTATCGATCAATATCATGTGACAATGATACATGCATTTTATATTATGATAATAATAATGTATTTTTATTTATAAAAAAATATTTATCTTGTTTTAATAATTGAAAACAATTAAGTATAATAATCCTTATACTAGGAATAAAAGTAAAGTTTTACATGTGTTATTTTTCTAAAAATACTCATGGTGATTATTCCATACATCACGCCTCCTAAACACATTTCTATCATTTAAATAATAAAATTAAATACTAATTATATTATATTTACTTTTTCAGGTTAAATTTTTTTTTTTCATATACAATACATTAAAAAATATGTGTTTTGTTTAAATACACTCTTATAAAGAAACCAAATTATTATAAAATGTGACATTTATATAAAATCTGAATTTTTTTCTATTATAAAAATATGAAATATTTTAAAACCTACATTTGAAAATAGTTTTATCAAAACAATTTTAGAGAACAAAAACAATTAAAAACCAAAAGTTAACAATGAGATATTTATAGAACAATTACATTCAAAAACAATTTTTAAAATTATATTTATAAAACGTAACCTTTGAAAGAAAGGATGTTTAGAAATCGTATTATTGTTTTATTTCTTAAATTAATTACTTAGAAGCAATTGTAAAAATATTTTATTTTAAATTATTCTTTCATATATTTTAAAATATTTATTAATACGTTTTTAATATTTTCTTTATTCAATTAACCTAATACTAAAATACAACTTCTCTGAAATGATTAATTAATCAAAAATATGATACAGTCATATTGTTATAACAATAGTAATGTTAATAGTAACAATAATAATTGTAACAATAAATTAAAAGTTGTATCGCATTTCATGAAAAATAAATATAACACAATGACGCATTATGCAATACCACTACAAGAAAAAAAAATATTTGTGGCAACGACACCTACAACAATTGTAATCCCCGAGTCTTTCTGAATTGTAATCGTGCTTAAATTTTAATAAAACAAAGTTATGGGTATTTGTTGAAACATTTGACGCATTCGTTTAGTAAATTTTAGTGTGTAAATGTATATATATATACATACATAAAAAATCTAGATAATTAAATTTATTAAACATAGACATGCAAGTATAAAAATAATAATAATAGTAATAATAATAATGATGATAATAAAATAACTAAATAAGTACCCATAAAGTTTTTTTTTAAAGAAAATAAAGTTACAAAGATCAAATAAAAGGATTTATAAATTTTTAGTTTTACAAATTAATTGATTAAACACTCAAAAAAAAATGATTTTTAACTTTAATAAAAGTTAAAGGGGCTGAAAATGCAAAATTATTTAAACTTATATGTGAGTGCTTAGAGATTTAATACAAAAAGGATAATATCACAAAAATAGAGGGGTTGGTCCTGTAAAATCCAAAACTCCACCTTCCTTCTTCACCCATCAGCCGACCCAGCCCCATATACCCGACCCAGGTTCTTTTTCGCGACCCATAACCCCTAGCAGCTCCATTCACGCGTTTCTAATCAAATTAGGAATAGATCCGAAGAAGATACGAGTACACGGATCGTATCAAATCATTAACTTCACGAAATCAAAACGAAATCAGTGGGATTGATCCCCATAAAACCGAAACAAGCAACCAAAATAGAATTCAAACTAATCCACTATAAAAATCGAAACAAACGAATGAAAATCATTCATACACCCCATTTGAAGTTGTCTGAACCATTCAATCCCATCTCAAAGCCTCTGAAGTCGAGACCGATCAAGGAACACGACCGAAAATTCCATCTACTCGAACACCTTTGATTCTGAATCATTTCAAATAGGATATTTATTTATAATCATTCAAAATCATTTTGAATATTTATTATTCAAAATTTAATAAATAAATCAATTAGGATAATTATTTATTTGGTTATTTAAAAATCAAATAAATAAATAATTATTCTAAATCAATTAGGGTATTTATTTGATTATTTAAAATCAAATAAATAAATAATTATCATTTAGGATATTTTTATTTGATTATGTAAAATCAAATACATAAATGATTATTCTAAATCAATTAGGTTATTTATTTGATTATTCAAAATCAAATAAATAATTATTCAAAAATCAATTAGAATATTTATTTATTTGATAAATAAATAAATAAATAATCTTAAATGAAAACCATTCAAACTTAGACATATCAATTAGGACTTACATAGTATACGATAGAAACTAGGATGCCAGGACTTGAACTCTAAGAACATAGACTAAGAAATTCTATTGCCTTTAGGTTAAGGTGTGCAAGCACAACTTCTTAAATCCTAGGCAACGATTCAAATGACAAAGCTAGGACATTCTATGAGTAATTCTATACTCCATTTTTACATTTTTGTACTTTTGGGATGTTACATATGCCTGTATTCAAAATTCAAGTAATATAGAGTCAAATTTTGTAGATGCAATGCCTTTAGTCTATTTGGTTTGATTCTTTGCTATGTGATTCTACTTGTTTTGTGATTCTATGTTAATCTATGTTATTCTATGTTATTCGATACTGAGTAGCCTAAGGTGTGTTAGATACCGCATTCGCTTTGACTTAGGTCAAATGTGAAAAAAGGAATAAAAGTACAATCTATGGGCAGACCTGTGAAATTACTTAGCCTTGTGCTTTGTAATTGAACGAGTTTGGAGACGATATAAACTGTGGCAGACTTGTAGATGTACTAAGCTTTTTAGCTAAGTATTGATACGAGTTTGGAGACGAGATATTCTATAATCTAATTGCAAACTAGTAGGATATGCATGCTAGAGTTTAAACTTTGTAGTATAATTGAATTGCATCAGTTTTTCTATATATACTATATAAACTGTATGGGTTACTCACCAACTATTCATATAGTTGACCCAAATTTATTTTACATATGTAACAGGTTAAGATGAAGACATGGTGAAGACATAGGATAAGCATAGTGGACCTAGATTTAATTTAAACAAAATGTTAGATTTCAAATGTAATGATAAATTAGATCTTGTAATTCTTTAAATGTTTGTAATTATTTATTGTTATCAATGAATGTATGTTTTAATGTTAATAACGAATGTAATAATTATTCAAACTTATTAATAGCACCATGAGCTAATGAACTGTCATAATCGCGCCCCGACGCATTCCGCCGTCGGTCGGGGTGTGACAACAATAACAAAAGTTGTAGCTACAAATAAACCTTTAACGACGACATGTCGTCGCTATGTAAGATATTTGGCTTTTATTCTCTTGACACGTGTGAATATGTAATATTTGGTCTAGGTAGACAAAAAGTAAAGTATTTTCAGCGACGTCATATTGTCGAACAATTTTACTTGAAGGTCACTGGCTTTGCGATGATTTACATGTTTTTTCCGGTTAGTCGGGTATTATGGGGACCGGGGGACTTACAAAGTAAATTGGTTCTCATGGTCATCATATATATATGTAACACCCCGACCGGCGGCGGAATCGTCGGGATGCCACGAGGGATGTGTAGATTGTTCAAAAGCTCGTGGGCATCTAACTTTAATCATCATATATCAATCAAACCAGATAAATGTTTACACAAAAATCATGTCTATCATGAATTACATACATCAATTACACAAAAGAATTAGCTAAACTAACTAAACTCTAATCGCCAGAATTTTAGTTAATTTCAGCTAAGTCCAAGGTCCTATATGATGATGTCCAAAATAGAAGAGATCTCCTCTTCTTCCTACTTGTCTCCATCACCTGAAACATGTAAAAAATCAAGTGTCAACTACAAAGTAGTTGGTGAGTAATCATAAGTTTTTATACTTAAGAGAATTTATAAAATGAATTTAAAAGTTTAAGTTTAAAAATGGTTTTATGAAAAATTAATATAAAACGAGTATAAATGCTTATGATTTTCTGAGAAAATCCATAATAATAATACCTGTATGAGATAATCCAACAAATTCCCAACTCAACAACCAAAAACATACACAACCACGTAATCACATAATCAATCAGTCACAATCAATCATAAATAATCATAGTCAATAATAAATAATCAATTCACAAACCAATCAAACAATCTCAGCATCAATATTCTCAAATAGTGTTCGTGACTATACATGATCATTATGTAATTAACATAAGTTAAAAACGTGATCCATGGAGTGGTAGCTAACCACGTGACAATACATGAAGTCAAAGCAATTAACCGAAGTCAAGGGCAATGTTTCACAGAGTGGAAAACAATCCACGTGACAATACACGATGTCAAAGCAATTAACCGAAGTTAAAAGCAATGACTCTCGGAGTTTGCGACGATACATGTAATCTTTGTTATTGACCAAAGTCAATAACAGTGTTTACACGGTTATAAAATATTAATCAGTGATAATCCATAATAATGATAGTCCATAATAGAGAAAATCCATAATTTATGAATATCATATTGATAAACAGGTATTAGCCTTATGTTATCAAAATAATATTTGAATTTGGTATACATGCTTCACCTCCGAGTTTTAAAACAAAAACAGTTTAAAGAAAGGGAGGTTATGAGAACTCACCTGAAGTCCTTAGTATCTGTGTTCTCGTATTATGCGCGCTCACCGTTGTCGTACTGATGTTGTATTCACAGTCCTGTGTTTGATTAAATGTTATCTAAAGTTATGATCCTTTATTTGATTGTTCTTTTTGAAATCTAAGTTGTTAATTGAGTTGGTGTAGTGAAAATGGCTCATTCTTGTGATTTTCATAAAAATGGCTCATGCTAATGAGTTTTCACCCTAATGAGTCATTCTCCCGAATGAGTCCCGAATGAGTCATTCTCCCGAATGAGTCTCCCGAATGAGTCCCCCGAATGAGTCACCCGAATGAGTCTCCCGAATGAGCTCATACTCCACTCATTCTCCCGAATGAGCTCATACTCCACTCATTCTCCCGAATGAGCTCATACTCCACTCATTCTCCCGAATGAGCTCATACTCCACTCATTCTCCCGAATGAGCTCATACTCCACTCATTCTCCCGAATGAGCTCATACTCCACTCATTCTCCACTCATTCGCCGAATGCTCATACTCATGGGCCATTCGCCCGAACGGGTTTTCAGCCATGGGAGAAGATGATTTCGAGGTATAGTCGTATATATAGTCGTTTTGAGTGGGTTTAGGTGAGTAAACTCATTTAGAAGGTGTATGGGTCGAAAAAGTGATGTTTTGAACCGGTTAAAGTTCGGTTTTTGTCGGGTTTGTAGAAAACCCTAAAAACCGAAACTTCTCTCTAAGATTTCGAGAGTTTGAGATGGAGATAGGGCCGATCCTTGGTACCTTTTTGTAGGGAATGTCGAGATCTTCGATTTGGCGCAAGAATGAGATGATTTGGTTGAGTTTTGAGTGAGTTATGGTAGAGAGAAGGTAGAGAGAGAAAGTTTGGCCGGAAATGAGAGTGTAGAGAGAGAGTGAGTGTTGTAAAAATGAGGAAGAAGGAGATGTCCTTCTTCCTTATAACGCGTATCATCACCCCGTGTCGGGTCTCGTTTTTATCGCGATAAAATATAATAAATGATCGGTTATGCTCGGTTTTTTTTAACGAAAACAAATTTAAGCATAACATGTCTAAATAATTGGATTTCCTTAATTAAAATGATTTAAATAATTTTATTTCGTAAAACGATTTCGTTTTATTTTTACTAAATTAATTATTTTAAATAACTGATTTACCCGGTTTTGCTTTAGGTTGTGATTCCTAATAAACGTTTTCAATTTTCATTTATTAATTTTAGTATCGCTTGATATTATTTAATTATTTCGTCGAAACGCGTCACTCGCGTACGTATTCGTAAAGATCGTCACCTTTGCGAATTCGTCGCTCGTATCGTATTTCGATTCGATTTACGATTTATTGAATATTGTTTCAGAATATTATTCCTAATAACTATATTCGTGTGAATCGTCACTCACGCGAATACATTTATTAAGTTAATATTTCTGAATTAATATTCGTGTTTAGATAACGTTCGTAACCTCACATCGCGTAAACAGTTCCATTATTTTATAAATTTTAATATTAAAATTTCCAAACCAACCCCATATTCATTTTTATTTCGAACCAACAATCATCATTTTCAATAATATTACTGCGATGAACTCTCTGGTTCTGTTTAGTTGGGTTACAACTAAACTTCCCATGGTTTACGCGTATAATATATATTATAATCATGCATACCAGTAACAGTGATAATATCAGTAATGTTAATCAATAATTTCATAATCATCAATAATTATAAATCTCCGGTCGTAACAGTACAATCGTACGGATGTACGGTCGTACGGACAACCGAAAGTACAGTGATGTTACAGTCTCCCCTAGTTAAAGGAATTTCGTCCCGAAATTCAATTTGGAGTGACCGTAGTAAATAAATGTGGGTACTTAAGCTTCATCTGATCTTCCCGCTCCCATGTGAATTCTGGACCCCGCTTCAATTCCCAACGTACTTTGACAATTGGAATTCTACTGCGTTTGAGCTGTTTAACCTCACGATCCATTATCTCCACTGGTTTTTCAACAAAGTGCATGGTATCATCGATGCGAATGTCATCGAGTGGTACCTGAAGATCCTGATCAGCTAAGCACTTTCTTAGATTGGACACGTGGAACGTCGGATGCACGTTACTAAGTTCAGTAGGAAGTTCTAACTTGTAGGCCACCTTCCCGATCCGTTCGAGGATCTTAAAAGGGCCAACATAACGTGGAGTAAGCTTCCCTTTCTTTCCGAATCGAACAACGCCCTTCCAAGGCGACACTTTAAGCAATACCATATCTCCAACTTCAAACTCTAAAGGTTTTCTTCGTTTATCCGCGTAGCTCTTCTGTCGACTGCGAGCAGCTAACAGATTGTCGCGGACCTGGCGGATCTTGTCAGTCGTTTCCTGAATAATCTCGGGACCGGTGATCTGCGAATCGCCGACTTCGGTCCAACAAATAGGTGACCGACATTTCCTGCCATATAGAGCTTCAAACGGTGCCATACCAATGCTCGCGTGATAACTGTTGTTATTCGAGAACTCAACCAATGGTAGATGGCTATCCCAGTTGCCACCGAAATCGATGACACAAGCTCTCAACATGTCTTCCAGTGTCTGAATCGTTCGCTCCGTCTGACCATCCGTTTGAGGATGATAAGCAGTGCTAAGATCCAATCTTGTTCCAAAGGCTTCATGAAGTGATTCCCAAAATCGTGCCGTGAAACGAGCATCACGATCCGATATTATGCTTAAGGGAATACCATGTCGGCTAATGATCTCATCAATGTAGATACGCGCTAACTTCCGCACAGGGTATGTTTCGCGTATCGGCAAGAAGTGAGCCGACTTGGTCAATCTATCAACTATCACCCAAATGCTATCTTTACCGTTTGCGGTTCGTGGGAGTTTGGTAATGAAATCCATAGAAATATTCTCCCACTTCCACATCGGTATTTCTGGTTGTATTAACAATCCCGAAGGTCGCTGGTGTTCTGCCTTGACTTTAGCACAGTTAAGGCACTTGGACACGTATTCAGCAATATCCTTCTTCATTCCAGGCCACCAGTACAAGCCCCTAAGGTCTTGATACATCTTGTCAGCACCCGGATGGATTGAATAACGTGACTTATGAGTTTCATCCATAATCACCATCCTAAGGTCACCCTTGTTCGGTATCCACAACCGATTCAAATAATACATTAATCCATCATCTTTAGTTTCCAATAAGATTTCAGCCCCGCAAGACATCTCATTTTTCAAGTCATCTTGAGCTAATGAATGTTGTTGGGCTGTGAGAACATCACTACGGAGATTAGTGTGCACTCGGACACTATGGATCTGAACTTGACTTTTGCGACTAAGCGCATCTGCTACTACATTCGCTTTACCAGGATGGTAGCGAATTTCACAGTCGTAATCATTCAACAGTTCAACCCATCTCCGTTGTCTCATATTGAGCTCTTTCTGATTCAGAATATGTTGCAAGCTTTTATGATCAGTGAACACTACACACTTAGTGCCATAAAGATAGTGTCTCCATATCTTCAAAGCAAACACAACTGCTCCAAGTTCCAAGTCGTGTGTAGTGTAGTTCTTTTCATGAATCTTCAATTGCCTTGATGCATAAGCCACAACCTTTCCCCGTTGCATGAGAACACAACCGAGACCTTGGTTGGATGCATCACAATAAACCACAAAATCATCATTTCCATCAGGCAGTGTCAAGACAGGAGCATCACAAAGTTTCTGCTTTAGAGTCTGAAATGCCTCTTCTTGCTTTGGTCCCCACTCATACGGCTTATTCTTCTGTGTCAAAGAAGTGAGGGGGACAGCAATCCTGGAAAAATTCGATATGAACCGCCGATAATAACCGGCAAGTCCAAGAAACGATCGAATCTCCGTCGGTGTCTTCGGTGTACTCCAATTCTTTACCGCATCAATCTTTGCAGGATCCACGTGAACACCATATTCGTTGACTATGTGCCCCAAGAATTGAACTTCCTTAAGCCAAAATTCACATTTAGAGAATTTGGCATACAGTCGCTCCTCTCTTAGGATTTCCAAAACCAACTTAAGGTGTTTCTCGTGTTCTTCTTTGGTCTTTGAGTAGATCAGAATATCATCAATGAATACAATCACAAATTTATCCAAGTATGGCCTGCAAACACGGTTCATGAGGTCCATGAAAACCGCAGGTGCATTGGTAAGGCCGAAGGGCATTACCAGAAATTCATAATGACCATATCTTGTTCTGAAAGCAGTCTTGGGAATACCATCATCATGTACGCGAAGCTGATGATACCCAGACCTAAGATCGATCTTTGAAAACCATGCCGAGCCTTGAAGCTGATCGAAAAGATCATCGATACGCGGCAGTGGATATCGATTCTTGATTGTAAGCTTATTCAATTCGCGGTAGTCGATGCACATTCGGAATGACCCGTCCTTCTTCTTGACAAACAAGACCGGTGCACCCCATGGCGAATGGCTCGGGCGAATGAATCCTTTATCCGTCAGTTCTTGTAGTTGGCTCGCCAATTCTTGCAACTCCGACGGTGCAAGTCTATAGGGAGCTTTGGCGACAGGATTCGCATCAGGTACTAAGTCAATTCGAAACTCTACTTGACGTTCTGGTGGAAGACCCGGCAAATCATCTGGAAATACTTCTGGAAAGTCTCTGATAACATGAACATCTTCAATTCTCTTTCCTTTCTCCTTTTTCTCAACAATGTGCGCTAAGAATGCTATACATTTCTTCCTAAGGTACTTGTGTGCTTTAGTGCATGACATCAGCTTAAGTCCTTTACTAGCAGTTTCTCCAAATATTCTTAAAGTGTCACCAGAAGGTAAGGGAATACGTATGTATTTCTCATGGCAAACTATCTCCGCTTTGTGGGTGGCTAACCAATCCATGCCTATGATAACATCAAAGCTACCAAGATGCATAGGTATAAGATCAATCGGGAAAACGTGATCACTTAAGTTCACAGTACATCCAATAATAACAGTGTCAATAGCAATAGTGTTTCCGTCAGCCACCTCCACATTGAACGGTTTATCTAAATATGTACGTGTTCTACCAAGCAAACATTCAAAATCATATGAAACGAAACTCCTATCGGCACCAGAATCAAATAAGACAGATGCATAAGAGCTGTTGATCAAAAATGTACCATTGACGACGTCCTGGTTGGCTTGAGCAGCTGGAGCATTCAGTTGAAATGCCCGGCCTCTTGCCACCCTCTGATTGTTTCCAGTCAACTTTGGACAGTGATTTCTGAAGTGACCCACTTCACCACATTCATAACAGGCTCTTGCCTGTGCCTGAGGTACCTGGCGAACAGGTACAGCTGGAGTAGGTTGTGCTTGAGGAGCTGGCAGAGCAAGCGGTGCATGTTGCATCCTTTGTGCTTGCGGTGCACTCCGACAAACGTTAGCATAGTGACCAAACTTGCCACAGTTGTTGCAGACGCGACAAGGCAAGTTAGGTGCATGGTGATATCGGCAGGTATTACATTGAGGAGTGTTCCCAGTGTAATTTCTTGCAATAGTGTTGTTGGATGATTGCTGCGCAGACTTAGCAGCAGGAGCAGTGACCATAAAGTTTCTGGTCTTTCTCTTCTTGTTGCTGCTTTTGGATGAGCTAGCAGCTTCAGACTTGACCTCAGTTTTGACTTCCTTTGTAGCAGCCTTGGTGTCAGTCTTCTTGTATCCCTTCCGAGTGAGTGTTCCATTCTTCACGTGATTATCAGTAAGCGTTGCAGATAGACGGATCGCAGCCTCCAGTGTTTTGGGATTGCTCCCGTAGACTGTGTCCTGAATCTGTACCGGCAATCCGCCGATATATTTCTCAATCGCCCTCTCCAAGGGTGTCACCATGTGGGGCACTAGTAGACTATACTCATGGAATTGAGTATTGTAGAGGACGTTCTCGCCACTATCTTGTTTGAGTTCCCAGAACTCAGTCTCCAGTTTCCTCATCTCGCTTCTAGGACAGAATTCAGTGGTCATCAGAGTCTTGACCTCTGTCCATGTCAGTGCTAAGGCAGCATCCACTCCCCTAGTCCGCTTTTCCCCATTCCACCAAGTTAGTGCTCTCTTTTGGAAAACACTGGTGGCATAGCGAACCTTCAGATTCTCGGGACATTCGCTGTTGATGAAGGTGTTCTCCATACTCTCAAACCACTGCAGCAGACCAGTGGCCGATTCAGCACCCGTAAATTTCAGGGGATTGCAGGAATTGAAGTGTTTGAATGTGCAAGTTGTCTGGTTTGCACCACCTCTGTTCTGGTTAGCATTCTGGTTAGCCTGAGTCAGTTGGCTCACCAATCCAGAGATAAGTGTGGCTAACTCTTGTATGCCGGAGTTGGCATTACTATTGTTAGCATCCCCATTGTTCGAGTCATCTTCGTTGTGACGGCGAGGCGGCATGTTTCTGAAGGAATTAGAAACATGTTACTACCGTTTACAACGTAAGTTATACAAACAATGGTCAAATGAGTTCATTTAAATAGTTAGGATTACATATAGGAACTATATTTATTTCCTATCTGTTATTTAAACTCATAGTGTCTATAAATTTTCCTAATGTTATTCTAAGTGTCCTAATTGGTCATAACTAGTGTTAGCTAACTACTCCTAAGTTCAATACATTCCTCACCCTATACTAACACAGGCAACCTCCCGATGCAATGCAACAGCTTATATTTAGGGCATATGCAGAGGTGGATCGCAATCTCCCCTACACCGTCCCACCACCATTCCATTGCATCGCGATTTTGCCATTGTTAGCATTTAGGGTGTGTCATGTATCTTATCATAATCTCACTTCACAAACCTTATCCTAGGTAGGATAATTTTGAGTGAAGTGGTCTCTAGTTCCCTTGGGCAATTAGGTTTGCCTAATGTCTAAGTTCACCTGACATGTAGGTTTACCTATTCCTAAGTCCACCTAATGTCTAAGTTCACCTGACATTAAGGTTCCCCCAATTGTCTAAGTTCACTAAAATCCATGTCAATCCCAATGTCAATAATCATCAATGAGGGTTCATATCATCACAAAGTGCTCTTATTGTCACTAAGTGTTCATATCCTCCCTATAGTTTATTCTCATCAAGTGTCCATACCACCACTAAGTGTTAGTATCATCACTATGCGTTTATATTATCATCAAGTGTCTATATCATCACCCAAGTCCATATTCCATCACTAATCGCTCATATCGTTCGTTAATCCTATGCACCCTACGTGTCCAATCCGTGTGTTTCATAAGTGAGTTTATAAGTATTTATCAAGTATGATCATCCATGAGTCAATCCCAGTCAATCCATCAAACATGTCATCAACAGTCCACAATCATATCCTCTCAACCATTCCTAGTAAGGTCCTAATAATATCCTAAGTTCCTGACACTGACAGACCCCCGATATACTTCAAATGGTATATGTATAGGGCATATGCAAGAGTAGGTCGCAACCTCCCTTACACCGTCCTACCACCTTTGTAGTATACCACGAGTGTGTCCTTGTCTGGTGATCAATAGATCTAACAGATAATTCCTAAAGCAAATAAATTCCTAAGCAATTAATTTTCCTAAGCAATTAATTTCCCAAACGGGTAGTTCCCACATTCTTCAATACTGACATCCACCTAATGTACCGTAAATGGTATATATATAGGGCATATGATAAGGGTCAGTCGCAACCGCCCAAACCACCGTCCCACCACCTTTACGATACACCACGTGCATGTCCTTATCAAATCATTAGGGCACAAGTAAGAAAAAAATCAGTAGCAACATATATAAACCAGATGTATAGCAGGAGTTCAGTTAACATGTAATAAACACATAAGCATGAAATCCTGAATATACTAACTAGTGTATGAAATAACTTCATACTAGGGTATCCTACGGTTATAGACTAGGTCAACCATTTCTAGTAACCTAATTCCCTATAACCCAGGCTCTGATACCAATCTGTAACACCCCGACCGGCGGCGGAATCGTCGGGATGCCACGAGGGATGTGTAGATTGTTCAAAAGCTCGTGGGCATCTAACTTTAATCATCATATATCAATCAAACCAGATAAATGTTTACACAAAAATCATGTCTATCATGAATTACATACATCAATTACACAAAAGAATTAGCTAAACTAACTAAACTCTAATCGCCAGAATTTTAGTTAATTTCAGCTAAGTCCAAGGTCCTATATGATGATGTCCAAAATAGAAGAGATCTCCTCTTCTTCCTACTTGTCTCCATCACCTGAAACATGTAAGAAATCAAGTGTCAACTACAAAGTAGTTGGTGAGTAATCATAAGTTTTTATACTTAAGAGAATTTATAAAATGAATTTAAAAGTTTAAGTTTAAAAATGGTTTTATGAAAATTAATATAAAACGAGTATAAATGCTTATGATTTTCTGAGAAAATCCATAATAATAATACCTGTATGAGATAATCCAACAAATTCCCAACTCAACAATCAAAAACATACACAACACACAATAATCACATAATCAATCAGTCACAATCAATCATAAATAATCATAGTCAATAATAAATAATCAATCCACAAACCAATCAAACAATCTCAGCATCAATATTCTCAAATAGTGTTCGTGACTATACATGATCATTATGTAATTAACATAAGTTAAAAACGTGATCCATGGAGTGGTAGCTAACCACGTGACAATACATGAAGTCAAAGCAATTAACCGAAGTCAAGGGCAATGTTTCACAGAGTGGAAAACAATCCACGTGACAATACACGATGTCAAAGCAATTAACCGAAGTTAAAAGCAATGACTCTCGGAGTTTGCGACGATACATGTAATCTTTGTTATTGACCAAAGTCAATAACAGTGTTTACACGGTTATAAAATATTAATCAGTGATAATCCATAATAATGATAGTCCATAATAGAGAAAATCCATAATTTATGAATATCATATTGATAAACAGGTATTAGCCTTATGTTATCAAAATAATATTTGAATTTGGTATACATGCTTCACCTCCGAGTTTTAAAACAAAAACAGTTTAAAGAAAGGGAGGTTATGAGAACTCACCTGAAGTCCTTAGTATCTGTGTTCTCGTATTATGCGCGCTCACCGTTGTCGTACTGATGTTGTATTCACAGTCATGTGTTTGATTAAATGTTATCTAAAGTTATGATCCTTTATTTGATTGTTCTTTTTGAAATCTAAGTTGTTAATTGAGTTGGTGTAGTGAAAATGGCTCATTCTTGTGATTTTCATAAAAATGGCTCATGCTAATGAGTTTTCACCCTAATGAGTCATTCTCCTGAATGAGTCCCGAATGAGTCATTCTCCCGAATGAGTCTCCCGAATGAGTCCCCCGAATGAGTCACCCGAATGAGTCTCCCGAATGAGCTCATACTCCACTCATTCTCCCGAATGAGCTCATACTCCACTCATTCTCCCGAATGAGCTCATACTCCACTCATTCGCCGAATGGCTCATACTCATGGGCCATTCGCCCGAACGGGTTTTCAGCCATGGGAGAAGATGATTTCGAGGTATAGTCGTATATATAGTCGTTTTGAGTGGGTTTAGGTGAGTAAACTCATTTAGAAGGTGTATGGGTCGAAAAAGTGATGTTTTGAACCGGTTAAAGTTCGGTTTTTGTCGGGTTTGTAGAAAACCCTAAAAACCGAAACTTCTCTCTAAGATTTCGAGAGTTTGAGATGGAGATAGGGCCGATCCTTGGTACCTTTTTGTAGGGAATGTCGAGATCTTCGATTTGGCGCAAGAATGAGATGATTTGGTTGAGTTTTGAGTGAGTTATGGTAGAGAGAAGGTAGAGAGAGAAAGTTTGGCCGGAAATGAGAGTGTAGAGAGAGAGTGAGTGTTGTAAAAATGAGGAAGAAGGAGATGTCCTTCTTCCTTATAACGCGTATCATCACCCCGTGTCGGGTCTCGTTTTTATCGCGATAAAATATAATAAATGATCGGTTATGCTCGGTTTTTTTTAACGAAAACAAATTTAAGCATAACATGTCTAAATAATTGGATTTCCTTAATTAAAATGATTTAAATAATTTTATTTCGTAAAACGATTTCGTTTTATTTTTACTAAATTAATTATTTTATATAACTGATTTACCCGGTTTTGCTTTAGGTTGTGATTCCTAATAAACGTTTTCAATTTTCATTTATTAATTTTAGTATCGCTTGATATTATTTAATTATTTCGTCGAAACGCGTCACTCGCGTACGTATTCGTAAAGATCGTCACCTTTGCGAATTCGTCGCTCGTATCGTATTTCGATTCGATTTACGATTTATTGAATATTGTTTCAGAATATTATTCCTAATAACTATATTCGTGTGAATCGTCACTCACGCGAATACATATATTAAGTTAATATTTCTGAATTAATATTCGTGTTTAGATAACGTTCGTAACCTCACATCGCGTAAACAGTTCCATTATTTTATAAATTTTAATATTAAAATTTCCAAACCAACCCCATATTCATTTTTATTTCGAACCAACAATCATCATTTTCAATAATATTACTGCGATGAACTCTCTGGTTCTGTTTAGTTGGGTTACAACTAAACTTCCCATGGTTTACGCGTATAATATATATTATAATCATGCATACCAGTAACAGTGATAATATCAGTAATGTTAATCAATAATTTCATAATCATCAATAATTATAAATCTCCGGTCGTAACAGTACAATCGTACGGATGTACGGTCGTACGGACAACCGAAAGTACAGTGATGTTACAATATACATATATACAGTTTTGATTATAATTTAGTTTTAATTTTTTTTGAAACAACTAAAAATAAATAATAAGAAAAAAAATCCGGTTTCTCTATGGCAACGACAAGTCATCGCTTCTAATTTTAATGTTTTTCCATCTATTAAATAAGTCCAAAAATGTGACTCATTTTTAATTAGAAAAATTTATAAATAAAATAAAAAAAGTTTTATGATTTTTTTCATCACTTATTAATAGTACATTAGAAAATCTTCTATTATAATAACATTAATTTAATTTCAAATAGATATTTTCATAATTAATATTACCAAGTGTTAATACTTTATTAATTTCCTTTTCTTTGTGAAATCATGTAGGCATGCAGGTAATACGTAGCTAAGGATGCATGCCAATGTAGCAAGACAAATTGGAATAGTAAAATAATATATTTTATTATTATAATGCATAACTAATATCTTTATTTTATTTAAGTTGTAATTATATAAGTTTGTAACTATAGACTAAGAATATATGAAATTGTTATCTCATATAAACAACCATTAAATTTCTTGGTTTATTGTCGTCATGTATGCTCATGTCATTTATTATTATCAAAAATAATATTATTTTTTTTATGAAAACCTAGTTTGTAAACCTTATTATCTATTTATAAAAGTTTGGTTAATTTTTTTGAATGAAAAATCTATTATACTAATAAAGAGTGTCTAGCATAATGGTAGTCAATTGACTTTTTATATAAAATGTTATACGTTTAAGTATCATATAGAGCAAATTGCTCTGGATTGAGTGAGTGAATTTCTTAATTATAGGCATCCTTCTGTGCAAGATGATTGGGTCACCACGCCCTCTTATTTGGGCGGAATGATGAACTACTTGTCAGGATGATACCAAATAACCGGGTGTTTGTTGTTAAAAAAAATTAAAACAAAAAACAAATATATTATACTCTTAAACTATCCCAAACTAATTAAATTACACCATTACATAAAATCTAACAAATAACGTTATATTTTAAGAGAAAAAGCCTCCATTATGCGGGTACGTTAATGCCACGTAGGCAAAACTTTTGTTAACTAAATTGAATATATATATATAGTAATTGGACAAAGGAATCAAATTGTTCGCCCGTCCTTGCCGTTTAAGGAATCAGATTGTTCGCCCGTCCTTGCCGTTTGCGCCTCGCTCTTTATTTTACATGGAGATGGCATGTGGCTTAATTAATTAGGAGTAAATTAATGAGACGATCTCGGTGATTTATTAGTATTTCATTTTTGGTTTTATGTTTTATAAATTTTTCATATGTTCTCAAACTTTAAACATTTGTAACATATATAATCCTTATATGATGGTAATTTGGTTAATTATGTTAGGGTAATTTGGTAACCTAGGTATTATATGTGTTGCAAATGTCTTAAATTTGAGACTATATGAGGAATTTATGAAATATAGGAATTAAGAGTGAAATGCTTGAAAACCACATGGGTCGTATCGGTAATTTACTCATTGTTTATTACACAAGTATGACTATAAACAACTAGTCACATGTTTACAACTTAAAATTTAGAATATATTACGGTTAACCGGCGTTGACATATACCCTTTTGTTGTTTATTTTTAATGACACATGAATGCATACATACCTACAGACTCGCGTGCTAAATATGAAATTAATTTGTAAAGATTCCCTCACACACATAATCACTATTCACTTTGAGGGCAAAATGGTAATTTCACTTTTTCACACACACACATCACACAAATGCACATCACACAAACGGTGGGCCCCAACATCTCACACACACATACATCTATATCTCTAATAAAGCAATAACACTCCGTCACATGTCGTTTTTTAGTTCAACTATATGACAAATGGCAACAATCCATTGGATTAAAACCTCAAAATGCCACATAACATTTGTAGGTGGTTTCCCAATAATACTTCGCTCATTTTGTAACTGACCTTAAGCAATAATTGTTGTAATTGTATTTTCTTTTAATTTATTTGAGTACATTTCAGGAAAACTTCTAACATAATTTCGAAATATACAATACTGCATATTAAAACACTTTAATAGATATCTAATACTTAATTTACTTTTAGTTTGTTTCCTAATATATTTTAATTAATAAATAATTTTGCAATTGTTGCCTTATAAGTAGCTATGTCTTATAAGGGGACTAGGAGTCGTCCCAGTTTTCCCCACTTTTCCCCGTTGCCACATCAGCTTTCCTCACTTTTCCCCATTTTGCACGGTGTCGTCCCACTTTTCCCCATTTTCAAATCTTATTTTTATTTAATTATTTTAACAATAAATAAATAATAATAATTAAATAGATTCATTAAAAATAAAATATAAAATTACATTAAAATTTAAAAAGATATTACATTAAATTAAAAAGATATTACATTAAATGAAAATACTAATTATTCGGGTTATTGGCGTGATGTTGTTGCGATAAATGCTCCAAATGCTCGATAAGGTCGGCTCGAAGATTTTCGTGCGTTGTTCTTGATCGTAGCTGATAAAGAATGTCTTCTTCAGGCTGTTCATCGCTAGGAGGGTCCTCTATGTACTCTGGTGATATTGCTGACCCATTCCATTTTAAAATCATATTGTGTAGAATGATACAAGCATACATAATTTTTCGTAAACTTCGTGGATACATTTGCTTTGCGGGACGATGCAATATATTCCACTTTCCCTTCAAAATACCAAAAGCTCTTTCAACATCCTTTCGTGCAGCTTCTTGTGCTCTCTTGAATCGACAACGTTTTAAATCATTTTCGGGAGGATGCTGCAACGATTTCACTATAGTTGCCCAACTAGGATAAATCCCATCACCAAGATAATATCCAAGCTTGTATTCGACGCCGTTAACCATAAACGGGCACTTTGGGGCTGATCCATCAAGTATGTTGCTGAAAACATACGAACGATCAAGAACGTTGAGGTCATTGTTGAGCCAGGAGGTCCAAAGAAAGCATGCCAAAACCAAGTGTCTTGTGATGCCACCGCTTCAAGCATCACCGTCGGAACCTTGTAATCACCCCGTGTGTATTGTTCGCGCCATTCAATCGGACAATTCTTCCAAACCCAATGCGTATAATCTATACTTCCCAACATCCCCGGGAATTTGTGTCTTTCAGAATGCGCTTGGTATAGCAACTGAACATCATTGTAAGTGGGTTTTCGAAGAAATTCTTTTGCATACAAAGAAATAACACCGTCACAAAAATGGTCGAGGCTTTCACGCGACGTTCTTTCAGACATTTGTAAATACTCATCAAGAGCATCTGGAGCGTCACCGTAAGCTAATTGTCATATCGCGGTCGTGCACTTTTGAAGTGCAGTAAAACTTTGATGACCTCTTGCATCAAACGATGTTTGAAAGTATTGATAATTCATTTCAATATCGTCTACGATACGCAAAAATAAATCTCTAGGCATACGAAATCTTCTTTCAAATAATTCGTTTTTGAATGTTGGGTTTGTTTCGGTGTTAAAATAATGATCGACAAGCCTCTTGTGTGATTCGGCACGATCGTCCCGACATATATACCTTTTAAACAAATTGTAACATATATATTGTAAAACACATAATAAAAAAATATAAAAAACAACTATACTAAAAAAAATTGTGTATACCTTCTTGAAGAGGATGCGGTGGATGCAGACTCGTTTAAACTCGTGGCCACGATGGTTGACAAAAACTGAAAGTTTCGTTGTTTAATATTGATCTCCTCTTCTTCTGAACTTGACGATTTACTTTCAAATGTGGGAAGCTCCAACGTAAACGGATCCATTGTTTTAAACTTTATAAAATTTGAGTGTAGAATGAAAGAATAAAATGATAAAGAGTGTGAGTTGTGATTGTTTTGGAGTTGTTTAAATAGAAAAAAAAATAGATTTTTTTTTTAAATCCACAACGGTCAAGAACCCACCCCACAACGGTCGACCAACTTCTTCCCATTCGGCTTGAAACGGTGAGGGCATCCCGATTCACCCCACCCCACTTACGGGGGGGCGGTTCCTCTCTCGATCCGGCAAAGCCCACCCCGACCACACCTCGTTGCCCACTCCTTCTCCCCTAAACAATGATTAAAAGAGACAGTTACAAGGCAATTTTTGTTTTATCAATTGATTCTTATACTATCATCTAATCGTGAAAGATGCTATATTTTGTTTATCATTTTGACTATTATGCAATGCGTCAAAATGCTCTTATTTTTTTATTATTTAAAATTAGAGTTACTTCCACATCCAATATGTAAATCATAATATTTTGATTTGGTATTCATCTTTGTTTAAAATATGACACTAGAAACATTGATTGACAAAATGGTTTAATGACATCCACTACAAGTCATATCTCATGGTAACATGTTATAGAAGCCAAAAGAATATCTGGGGTAACATTGGGTGCTCGCATATTTATTTCAGAATTGATAAGATACCGTTAGACAAGAAAAGTTCTTCCAGTTCTAAAGGAGACAATTTTCAGTTTTGGTAAGTTCTGCTATGAGCCTATGATGATGTATAAGATCACATTACTATCAAGAGTTGTTTCTATTTAAAATAACCAGTTTTCACTCATGGATAAGTATGTATTACACTATCAAGATTGAAGAGTAGAGATGTAGTAAAATTACTAAATATTAGATG